>JAHDVE020001789.1:0-10320 GCA_022606495.2 Halesus radiatus | reverse complement strand
ATATTGAAATAAGCATCTTTCATCAGGAAAGAGGTGTAGTATAACAAAATATAATAAATAAATATATACAAACCATTTATTTCATATTCATACATATCCATATTTATAAAAAATATTGCCCATGATAGCTGAGCCTCACTCAACTCTATCAGATACAAAATAAATCATTCACACCCTGACAGAAAAGCTTTTTAGCATTTTGCCAGACACAACACAGGGAATCAGTGAAAAAATATTCCTCTGCAAAAAATCTTATAAAGATATCGAGCGACTGGTGCCAAAGGAAATTAGGCCTTTTGGAATTATGGGGCCAAGAAAACAGATGTTAACTGTTCTCAGGTCCATGCAATTCACTCTCGATCCAGAGGCCATGTTCAATCCTCGTATTGAGCTTTAGACCAACGAAAAGGGATGCATTTTTCTTCTTACATTGTTTTCCAAGACTGAAGCATATCATGTGTTAGTTTTTCTGGTTCCAGACTCATTCTTCTATACTCAGCCATTAGAGGTAGACAAGTTGACATCCATTTTAGTCAGATTTCTTGGGGATTTATGCGACTGTGTCTATGTGGTCTTTGACTAGATCATTGAAAGACAATTCGATTCTAAATCATCACCCTTCATGGCTTGCCAGAACAAGATTTATGATTATCATATGGCGAAGAGGTCTATACACCACACAATAGTGTAAACATGGGATGTATAACTGTCCGAAGGGTTGAATCAGAAAATTACTGGCGGGAGTTGCCAGATCAGTAAACCTAATGGCAGCCAATGGTTAAGCAGCTTGAAAAGACAAATTGAAAATTAAGAAGCTAACAAGGCATAAATTGGTCAATTATTTTCAAACATTTGGGATTCAGTCATCATTTAAAAAGACACAAGTGTTCAAAAAATATACGTCAAACTAAAACTTAACGAAACTGTTCAAATAACCTAAGAAATCAACAAGCTTATTGACGTATCAGAAATATTTTAAGAAGCGGCAATAAAAATATTTAAATCAGAAATCAACAAGGCCAAACCGTGGAAGAAAATTATGAGTTACGATCCCACAAAATTGATTGATTCCCTTTATGATCGCTTCATATATTTGAGCAAATATAATAAGACGAATAAAAATATTGAGATCGAAAGACGTTCTTAACTTTCCTATGAACTGCTCCATCTTTTTAGTGTTGAATTTACTAACTACCCTCATGTTGATTAAATTAACAAACGACAATTTATTGGTAATGTTGAATCAATAATTAAACAAATTAATGATTTGTTTGGCAACACTCTAGTTTTGATATCGAATGCTATAAAGAACATCCTTCTCCAGTTTACTCAACCAAAACCTAGGATTATTGTAGATACCTTCAATATTGACTTTTCGGAAGACATCAATTCTTTAGGAAGGCCAATTATCAGGGAAACCAAATCATACCCCTTTGGATAAAATATCTTCAAAGAGTTGCCCCGAATCAAGTAACTTTCCTAAATCACAAATGTGTAGATCTATGAACATAAGGACAAAAAGTAAGTGAAGTTTATATGGATAGATGCCATCCATTAATAGTAACGTATTTCATATTTGTTGGTATAAATTGCAGGAACCTTAAAAAATCTCAAATTTTTCTCAAAAGGAGCACTTGCGAAGTACTGCAAAGAGAACAACAGACTCTATGTCATCAACCCCGAACTGGGTCATATCACTGTATATAAGCCTGGCCAAGGATAAAGATGCGTGAATTAAGACTATTCTGCCAAAATCCCCAGATTCAAGAAAAATAAGTTTGTGACGTATGATTTCACAACTTGCCCCCAAGAAATACTGTATTATTTGACTGAAGACAAGGAGTGTTTGCACTAATTTAGGTTGGTTGATAACTCTTATAACGACCGTCGACACACAAACGTAAGGTATTTAAAGAGTGTCGATCTAATTCGATGCTTTTCTCAGAACTAATATCTCGCGCTGGGTAACCCAACTCTCGTTGAAGTTATTCATACATAGAACATCAACACAGTGTTTCGTTCTATCAAAACCGACCCAGCCAATTATATTGGGTTTAAAATATTTTCAAACACTACGAATTAGTATTTGTGCGTTATACATTCCACTTCAATTTAGGTTTCTGCTTTCATGAACATTAGAAATGAAAATATTCTTGAGCAAAAAAATATCGAGGAAGAGTCCTCCGTTCGAGGCAATCCCATCCTTGATATTTTTCATGAAGCCTACAAGAAGTTTTCCATCTACACCAACCAAAATGGGCGGAAACTTGTCACCCTTCATCATATCCTACACGGAAAGCTCGAACCTAAGAAAGTCTCTGAATATTGTGATATATTCGGACTCAGCGATTACAAACATAATTTTATTAGTTGGGAGAAGGATAGTCCTTTTCTATTTCAACCTGTCGAAACAATGGATGCTAAATTATTCCTCAGCCTTGCCTTGAGCCGAATTCCTATTCATATTTGCACGATAGAAGACAGAAATATACGCCCTCTGATTGCCGGGAAAAGGCAGATTTTGGTCGATGAAGAGTCAAAGACCATCACTAAGCGATCAAAAATCCTTAATTTTGGGGTGATTGAAGACATCATGCTGAGAGAGTAAAACCATACAAAAAGAGTGGTTGTTGTGAGTATCATGGGCACCCAATCATCAGGCAAAAGTTATCTAATGAACAGACTGTTCGGGAGCAGATTTAGTGTAGCATCAACTCGCTGTACCGATGGAATCTGGATATCCTTTCATGAATCCGATGATCTGAATTACGTGATTCTTGACTGTTAAGGGTTATTCTCTACGTAAAGAACAGTAAATGAAGAAGAGAAACTGATAAAAATTATAGCCTCAGTATCAGACTTCACCATAATGAACCAAAATATGAACGTTGCAAATCGATCGATTATTGAACTGATGGAAGAGATTTCCAACAACGCCACCAAGAACATTGAAGCAGACCTCGACAAGCTATACAAAGGATAACTCTTTATGGTGATCAGAGACGTGAGTAAAGGAGAATCTGACAAACTACGCTCTGAATTTCAAAAGAATTTCAGAAACAATGAGGCAAAAGGAAGAAACAAGTTTATTAAAATGTTGTTTGGAGGAAATATCAAAATGTTATCTGTGCCTCATTACAATGATGAAAGATTCGGACTGGAGATTACCCAAATAAAAAATATTATTGAAGCTAAAGCCAAGAAAGCTTAAAGTATAACCACGACCAAAGACTTTCTCAATAAAATCAAAATCGTTATGACACAGCTCTTATGCGATGACTCCGCAACTTTTGCCCTTGAGTTGAGACAATTATAGTTGGATAATGTAGAAATGGAAGCAAAGGAGGCTTGGTCCCAAGGATCCCCTACTCTATCGAGTGTTAAAATGGTGATACGCGAGGTGTAGGTAGAAATTGCTGACAGAGACGTTGTATTTAATGAGAAAAATCTAGCAGAGTCATTTAAGCACTTTGAAAAAGTATTTGAACAGTTGATTTTCCAAACTCCACTCAAGTCAGATGAGTTTAGTCAAGTCTATAAAGACATAAATCTCTTTATAGAGACCTTCAGCCGTCAGAGATTGGCCTATGCAGAAGCAGTGTTAGAGGAATCCGCAAACCGCCATTTAAAAAGTATAAATACCAACGAAAAACAGTTGTTCAAATAGAAACTGAAAAAATATTTGGACGAGCAAAGGTTCAAAATGAGGCTCTGTCTCTAACAGTGCCACCAGTGTAAGCTCATATGCGTGGATAAGGCCGGCCACAAATCAAAACTGGAGGACCAGCAAAATTGTCTAGGCATATAACTGCAGTTGTAGAAAGAAAAGGCCAATAAATACCAACTCAGCCTTGAAGAAGAGAGCATTATCAATGACTTAGAAAGATGTAAGTAATTGTCTGAGAAGCAAAGACTATAAATTTAGACACGTGAAGATACCTTTAAAAGTTTTTCAGACAACTCAAATAAATGGGCACTCCTAGGAAAAGAAAAAGAAAAAATAGAAGAAGAAATTCAGGCGAAGAGTCTGGAGATACAGACAATCAAAAGAGAAAGACTAGAGACATCAATAAACTCTCTGAACTAGACGATAGGATAACTCATAGCGGCAATTCCGATCGATGGAACAAACTTAAAGGTTTTATCCATTCCAATCCCACATTCATCAGAGCAACCGACAGAAATATAGAATTTCAAGCAACTAATGGCTGAAAGGTTCGATGTTTTTATTGTTTCCTTAAACCAGTAAATGGATGAGTTTAACAAGCAGCTTTAGGCAACGAAGGCAAAGTATAAAATTGAAGAAGAGAAAACAAAAACCTTCGAACTTTAGTTCGAAAAAAGCACAAAGGAGCTCGACTTGATTCATCGCTTGCTTTAAGAGTTGAAAATAAATAATTAGGTATTAAGGATTCAATTAGCTTAACTTTAAAGTTCGAACTCTAAAGAAAGTCTCAAATTATAATCCCTAACGCACGAAATCGCAGAGCTCTAAAAGAAAGAATAATTCAATATGGATTAAACAGTAGTGATTACTCAGTTATAATCTATCAAATAAAACAAAAAAGCTAACGAACAACAACTTTCTTAGTGCATTAAAGACATTGAAAATACACAAAATCTAATCAATCATGCATATGCGAACGTAAACTAGTTAATGAGTAACATGATCAGTTACGAGTGCGAACTTCAAACAAAGCCTGAGCTCGCAAATCTAGAGACACAAAAAAGAACACACCAACAGGAATATACGAATCTCTTAATGCTTCTTTCGAGTAAAAATGGTGTATCCCTCGAAAAGCTAGACAAGGGTAGTTTATGGACAGAAAGATAAGGTGTTCCTGCTCGTATTCAAAATTTACTAAAATTAAAAGAAAGAATGAAAGGAATGAAATAAGAAGTGATAAAGAGAATTGAAAAGGATATCGAAACAGCGGCAGAGTGGAAAAGAAATATCTAAGCCTTCTTCGAGAAAGATAAATAACTTTAGCAATTACTCTCTAGCTTTGATCATCTCATATCTCCACAAGTTGGAGTCACTCAAATCCTCAAGTCCAAAGGATTTCACCCTTACGAATCGTGCATTAGAGACTTAGCCAAGATATTCGGTACCATCCGAATGAAGAAAAACCAAAAGTTAGAGGAAGAAAGAGTCTGCTTATAAAAGTTGGAAAATGAGCGAAAGAAGATATTCGGGAATAAAAAACTAGCGACAAGTCCGATGTTCCAACGATAAAAGGAATACTACTTGGTCACTCTCCCATCAGCCCTACAAAAATGTATTGAAACAGGAGGAGCTGAAAGCAAAGCAATTGAAGATTTCATTTACGGACTATATTATTTACGATAGAATGTGAGGGTTAAATAAGAACTCCGGCAAAGCCAGGTTGCGATGTTCCTCCCAACAGGATAGACATTAACTGAATACCTGAATCGCAAAGAAAGAAAAACAATTATCGAGGAAGAACTCAAATAATTGTAAAAAAAGTTAAATATCGAAGGTTTATCTGATATTTAGACAGATAAAATCTACGATCGGATGCTCGAATGCAACGCATTGATCGAGGGTTTTAATGCTCCAATTGAATAAGAATTTTCCTGCTTTTTGAATAATCTGTCAAAATAATTTGATCAGTTTCTTGGGACTTAACACAATGAAAGGAAAAAATATTTTGATATTTTACTGAATTCGTGCATGATTTTATCCAAATGGCACCAGAGACTTGTTGAAGCAGAAGAATATGCAGCCATGTTCGCGAATAAGGAAGATGTGAAAGAAATCGAAGCTGTCATAAATTTCAACATGAGATAATACTTAGAAAGTACACCTCAAATAAAGGAGGTTATGATGATCGAGCGAGAAGAGTAGCCCAGCGAATAAAATATTTTGGTATGTTATCTTTACGAATAAAATTCTAGGGATAAGAAGACGAGTCAGATTTGTGAGATACTGAAAGGGGAAGACTGTCTTACGTAAGAAAACTGTGCAAAAATCTTGTCAAAGTCGATATCAAATGAATTAACATCGTATCTTAAAGAAATAGAAACAACAAAAGACAGCTTAGAAGAGCAAAGAAACAGCATCAGTAAGTAGCTGGAGCAATCTCAAAGGTTATTGGACAGAAAGACTGATCTCATAGCGACAGTTCAGAATCTCAAAAAGTCAGTTGAAGAGGGGTTACAAAAACAATAGTCACTTCTCACAAAGAAAAACGACACTGAAAAGGAAATCAAAGTACTAAATAGTGAAAATGAACGCATCCGACAGCAAAATGAAAAAGTCGAAGAGATGAAAAAGTAACTGGTTTAAAAAATAAACGAATCAAAATCTCGACAAACTCATGACAAATCATAGACTTAACAGGTTGAAGGATACCTCCTGATCATGAGAAAAATACAAGTCAAAGAAGTCCTTTCAGCAGAACGTGAAATGTATGATGAATTCGATGTCAACAATCGAATAAGAACATAGTTGATGGAGCTTAATAACTACCATACGAGGCTCAGCGAAGAACTCAAAAGGCTTGGCGATATGTTGGGCTAAATGAAATAAGTAATCAATGGGTTCGGTATTAGCGAAGATGAAAATCAAGACAATAAGGAGGTCAATCTTAAGTATATCAGAAAGATTAAATAGACAGAAGATAAAAATGATTTGCTTCAGAAATGCTCAAAAATTATTCTGAAACTCGAAGAAAAGTTGTAAAAACTCAAGAAAGACTGCCAAAAAGTATGTCTGTGCTCTACCAACCACAAATGTTCATTCCAGTGTGCAGCGGGGTGCGAGGATAAAAATTGCGCAGAACAAGCAGGGCATTCTGGGGTTCACTTATGCGAGTAAAAAAATCATCGCTGCTCTCATGCATGCTAAATTTATGAAGGCTGTCCAAACAATTGTAGCATGATGTTTGAGCACGATAAAACTGTTAAGCACGATTGCAATGGTGGACACAGTTGCTCAAAGCCGTGTGCCTATTGCACCGGTGTTTGCAACAAGTTTGAGTATGACAAACATTAAATACATTAATGCGATAAGAAGGTGTGCACGATGTCCTGCATCCTCTGTGACAAGCCTTGTGCTTTTGAAAAGCACGACCATGACAAGGATTTGCCTATCCTTTCGATTTTATCGATAATAAAAAAGGAGGATAATGGGTTCATCTCGTACGAGAAAGAGTACGTCAATAAAAAAGTTCATCTCTGTGGCTCATCCCATCCCTGCCCACAAATGTGCGAAGCATAAGGAATGTGTCGGACAAGCTACCCAATAAAAGAAAAAACTTGGAAAAATAAATACTCAGAGACAAAGTTTAATTATATCGAACAGAACATATAGAAAATAAAATGCACCCAGACTATTCCAGCCGGGAAATATAGTCACGAATTCCCATGCGATTGTGGCTTAGTGCACCTTTGCGAGGAAAGATGCCCCGACTGCAAAGGCGTTTGTGAGAATGAAAAGGGGCATGCAGGCCTCCACAACTCACGTCATAGAAACCAGGAGTATTTGATATTTGCTTCAGAACAGTAGACTGGCCTTGCATCGCGCTTCGATACACAATATGATGTTGGGGAATCAGCCGCCCCTTATACCTGTTGGGAAGGTTGCGAAAAAAATGGACGCGGCCATTACCACTTAAAAGAGTGTGTTTAAGGTAATTGCAGCGAGACAATATATACAAGAAAATATGCTCGACATTCGAATCTTTCATACCATCCCTTTCCGAAGAAGCGATATGACATGATCCTTTGCGAGTATTACTGGAAGTCATTCAACTTCAAAATGCCTAAATAAGAGAGGAAAGACGAGTATGAACTTTGTAACTATTACTGCAACAACGCAGACCATATTGCGGAGAAGAAACAAAGTTTTTGCGCTTAAAAGGCCTGGCACAACGAAATAGAGAACGAAACGCGTCTCCATCACACATTTACTTGTTAGGATATTCACGGAGGTAAATTATTTGATACCGTTCAGATCTGCTTTTTGATTGATGTGACGGCTTCGATGTAGCGCCACATTGAAAGTTGCAAGGAAACTATTAAATAAATTATGAAAAGAACGCAAACAAAAAACAAAGGAGTGAAGATGGAGTTCGCAATCGTCGGTTATCGTGATCACGACCAAGAGGGTACATAATTTAAGGAAAAACTCAAAGAAATACTTCAGAGAAAAATCAAATAACTAGAAAAGTATGTTTCAACAAAGCAAAAGTTTACCAAAGTCATGAGCAGTGAGGTTGATGTGATCTAAAAGATTATAAAAATAGATAATGACATGGATAAAATTAAAGCGAGTTCCAATCCCATAATCAAATAGACTTATTTCAATGAGTTGTAAAACTTTATTATCAGGTACAAATACCCATTTGTACTAGATCTGACAACAACTGCACCTTTTCTCTAGCCCCGCGATATCGTGATTGCAAAAGTTCTTCCATTGATTAAATTCAAAGCTCTCATCGAAATGCTTGGGGAAAAGGAATCTGAAGGGTAATAGGATGATGGGGATAGTATTACATCAAAACAGCCACTGACAACTATATTTCAGCGTAGACTCCTAAAAAAGTTAGTCGAGATGGAAACAGTTTAAAAGAATACTGAACTTTTAGAGGTCAGTGGATTTGATCAGGCTGAAGTTACCATTAAATTCCTAAACTCTCTTGAGGCCGAGGGAGGTGGAGATCCCCCCGAAGCAGTCATCGATGGAATGGAAAGGGTCACAAGACTTTAATGGAAAGAGGGAGATAACACTCTTCGATACATATTCCACTTGTTAGACGCTCCTCCCCATGGAGAACAGTTTGGGACCCAACATACTGATGCCTTCCCAAAGGGTTGTCCCTGTAAACTTGACTATGATGATGTCATTAGGAAGATTAATAGGTTAAATGCAAACTATGTGATTTTTCCCCTTAGCGAATTTGTGAACAAAGCCGTAAAAATATTCCAGGAGCAAGGTCTTAAACTGGAGATTAGCACAATTAAAGAACCAAAGGAGATAACGATAAATACCGTCGATATTGTCTGCTCAAAGCTCGAGCAGTAAAATTTGGTAAATGTAATCCAGCCCAAGTGATTTTTAAGATATAAATATGAGTAGGGATTATGATCAATTTCATTTTTATTAAGTTATTATTTATATCTCCCTTTATATTTTTATATTGAAAACAATAAGCCAATTATAAAAAAATAACAATTGCAAGATGGGTCGAAACGATAAAAAGTTGGATTTAGTTGTTGTATTCAATGCATTGGATTACATTCGAGATTCTTTAAAGCATTTGGTTGTTTACAAGTCGAATAAGGTAAAAAAAAAGGAATTTGAATTGTATTAAAATTATTACTATTTTGATATATTTATAATCTATTCAAATATCAAGTTTGGGAGAGATTTTCAACTTATGCTTGTCTATCTATCAAGAGGTTTTTTTTTTTTTTTTTTTCGGCCCAATATTTAAAGCTTCATAACAACCAAAGATATTATACTGTTGAAATACATAAAAGCTGCAGAGGGTCGATAGTGATAAATTTGAGTTTATAGATTGTTAAATATCAATTTAATAAATACATACGGATATCTTTTTTATCTAAACTGTGTGTTTATAAGTTGTAAATGTTTCTCTCTCTTTCTATAAGGATTTTACCAACTAGCTATACAATTTAAAGGATATCTTTGCAAATAAATAATAAAAAATAATATGATAATTATGCAATACATAATAATTAAATAAGTGAGAAATATATGTTTATAATATAAAGTATTATTGATACAGATTAATCCAATAACCAAATTTTGGTTCGTATATTGTTTTATACGATGATCTATATGAACACGTATATATTTTTATATAAGTTAATGTTGACGATTCGTACTATGGCAATAGCAGGACCTATAATCGTCTTCCACTTATTGTTTACAATTAAAAATCGACTTTAAGTCGCATCGGATCAGTTAGTTAAAAATTGATTTATTAATAATGAAAAAGTGAACAGTACTCTCTGCTACAATGTGGTGTTGGGTTGCTGCCCATATATCTACATTCACAGGAAATGTGCTAAATTTGGCGCAACCCCGACCAAAGAAAACAGGACAACACTTGATGAGAGCCCCCTGGCCAACCCTGTGGTCACCAAAACTGGAGGGAAGGAGAGTCTGATGGAGTCATATGTTGCTTATTAAAATATATTTTTCGATAAATTTTAATGAAAGATCACATCGATCTTGTTTCAGTTTATTTATTAAAATTAAATGTTTTATAATATCGTTTGTATTTTTTTATTCTTTATATATGCATTTGAGACATCTTATTTAATTTT